>CM059563.1:27468400-27505982 GCA_030386875.1 Morinoia aosen
AGTGTGTCGCAAGGACACCAACTTTGGCGCAGGGCGGCTAAAACGAGGTGAGGGGCGGGAATCCCGGCCGGCGCAGGGCGGCTAAAATAAGAAAACTGCCGCTAAAGCACCTCCGCACACTCCCCTCGTGGCAGTGAAATTATAAAAAGAGTTAAGTGTTAGAAGGCTTTTTTGATAGGTGGAATATCCCGATTTTTAGGAAATCTTGCTTTTAGGATGATAAAAAGGAAAACTAATGTAGCTAAAACTGTTATAATATAAACAAACTTTTCAGATTATTTTGCCCTGGTAATAACCTGACTAAGCCACCCAATTCGTCTTTTAGAGAACACCGTTCAGCTAAATTCCTTTTATTATTTCCGAGCATAAGATTATCGTAAAGTATACTAAAGTACACTTTTTTAAGGAAAATAAACACATTCTTCAGTTAGCTAATGAAGCATTCGTCGACAAGACTTTTAACCAATCCTAAAATTACGTAGTGATATAATATTTTTCTACTACCTATGAATGCCTGTCTTATAATTCAGAGTTACATTAAAACAGGGCAGTAATATTCCAATCACACAACAACAAACTTCTTACATATATTTTTTTTAAATTACGATGATGATCTTTCATAGGTTTAGGCTGTTGGGGATTGTGTTTCTAAAATACGTACTTATTCATGAATAACTGATGGGCGCTCTAAACAACGATGGTGCATTGTATAGGTTGTTATACCTCGCACAAGCATGCATTAGCTATCGCTTTGATGACGCCGGAGTATGAGTCTCAGTGAGTCTCAGTATGAGAGTATGAGTCTCTGTGAGTTAACGTGTTTGAGTAAAAGGTTCCTAAAATCCCTTTGAAAATAAGCATTAAAATTTTAATTTTTCAAATCCTATTGGCGCTCGAATTTTAATATTTTTTCAAGATAAGAATTAGATTTGAACCTATACAATAATATTAGTCTTGGATCGTTGTAAGATCGCAGTCATACGAATGCATATTTTCAGTACTGTCAACTACGCAAGAAATCATACGGAAGAATATATTTATTGCAAATAAATCAATACAGGTATTTTTCAAGCCCAAAAATACATGGCAATAGAAATTTGTAGAGGTAAAGAAGCTTCATGAAGATTGTTCACTACAGTAATTGTTTATGGAGACGATGAAATTTTTTGAGCATGTAGCAAAAGGGTCATTTTCTCGTCTAGTCGTTTCTTCAACAACTGAATTATTCAAAATGAGCTCATCCAAACTAAAATGTTGTTCGTATTCATTTAATTCGAGGGAACTTTTGCTTTCATTTCCACATTTTTACATTGGCGTTCAAAAGAAATCTCCTTTAACATGTTTCCTGTGAAGAGACCCACCGGTAGTCACTGAGGAGATTTTCATCATGCTGCTGACCGACCTGCAGTATTCAACTCAATTTTTATAAATATTTATTGAAAGATGAATAAAAGCCCGATCCAGTTAATGTTTGCTATTTTCAAAATTGCTTACTACAATTGGCATGAAATTTAAATTGAATATTGAACTTCAGTTTAACCCATTACAGGAAACGCGTGGGATAGCAAAGCAGGCAGCGGCGTCTCCTAATATGAACATGGGTGAAAATGCTTTGAAGTCTACGGAAAAAGCACCGAACGTTTTAATAAGTTTAAAATTAGATCTTTGATGGCGGCGCACACTTCAGCGCAAGCGTTCACGTGAACTTGGATGCTATCGATCATCTTCCATTGTCGCGTTTTGGTTCATTTCATTTTATTTTAATTTTATTGAAATGCTTATCAACTGTTGTTTTAACGACGCATAATTTATGGTCACGATACATCTTGATTGCGCTGAACAGTTTTAGGATACTACGTAATCACTCAGACGCGAAAAACTTTACGCAAGAAGTTCAGTTTTTATTCTCTGCAACTCACTCATTGAAAAAACATATTCAAAACTGAACCGAAATTGTCAAATTAGAATCAGCATTTTAAATTAAATTTCTGCTAACGAACAGCTATCTATGAATAAAACTAAAAATGATAAAATCAAAGCTGGTATATTCGTAAAGATGAAGTTATCAGCAATCATTTCCCTATAATAGTTGAAGGTAATTCCAAAACACAGTTTTCTTCACCGTACAATTTTCGTCTACAGTTTTTTTACAAATATAATTAGAAGCTCTTAGCCTTAGAAAACATAACATTATTGTTTTTCATGAAGAAAACATAACGTTATTATTTTTAATGAAGAATGTATGCCGTTAACATTTCTCTAGCAGAAAACATAACGTTGTTATTTTCCATGAAGAAAACAGACCGTTATCATTCTTCACGACGCATTGCAAGAAAAAGCACTCGTGGAAGCGCTTGTTCAGAGGCGGGCAGAGGCGCGTTACCTTATTTGGGTTCGCCCCATTTGGCGCCCTGCGCGAGGGGACGTGAGGAGTCTGGGGAAGATTCGGAGCAAGCATGGGGAGGAGGTAGCCAACTCGGCTGGGGAAGAGGGGACCGCTGGCAAGGGGAAGAATGGGAGCAAGCGAAGGTCTGCAGCGCAAATAAGGTAGCGGTTGCCACTGCTGGGATTTAGCGGGAAAACCCACTAGCTTTCATGACGCTCAACGTGAAGTTTTGCTGCGCCTTCTAGTGTTAGCTTGAATAAGCTTTGCTTTCGAATAAAATTAAAAGATTTCGGTCAAAACACGGAGTGTAAACTTTGACATTAAATGTAAATTTAACCCCTTTACATCAATTGAAAGTTTTGACGTAATAGTGATAACTTGCTCAACGGTTGACTTAAAATGATTGAATATGTTTTCCTCCTCTGGTGTAAAAAATACAAAATCCTTAGTGTTAATTTTGACTGTCATTGATGCGTGAAAAACTTCATTGATGCGTAAAAAAAGTACAAAGAATATTTAAACTTTCAATAAGGGTAAACTATTTAGAAAATATAATTTTTTATGCTTTAAACGTGGAATTCCCTTTGTTATTACTCTCAAACTCGATGATTTACAATAGTGAATGTATTACGATGAATTTCTTAGTATAAAAAAATATAAAAAACAAAGATGCCCTAAAAATTCCCAGATCTGCAGTACCTTTTAACATCAAAAAATAAAAATAAAAATAAAATTTTTCTTGCATATTCGTGATATGTATTTAAACCATGATAAAAAATTTTGGAAATTTCCAAACACTTCACGTAAGCGGAAAGCAAAATTTTTGTAAGAGATTTAGAGGATCAATGAAATTTATTTGTCCTGTGAATTGAAGTATTTTCTATAGTCGGTACTGTTATTTTAATTCTATTTGTGTACATAAAACTTCGATTACACTGAATTTAAGTGTGTGCTTTAGAACCTCTTAAATAATATACTTTATGTTTCATGTTTCGCATAAAAGTTAAAGTCTCCATTGAACGAACTTTATATTCGTGAAAGAAAAGAAAACGGAGGGCTTTTTTTAAGGGCTGTTAACTAATGTCCATGATGAACAGATGAGAACAAGAGTTAAGTTCACTCGTCTTTGTCTAGTTTTGTCGTAAATTGGTCAGTTCTCCGCAAAATTTTATTTATAGTTTTCATTTATAAGCAATGTCACAAAAACATGTTTTCGTCTTACTTGCCTGAAACGTGTATCCGTCTAACTTGCCTGAAACATGTTTCCATCTTTCTTGCCTGAAACCTGTACCCGTCTAACTGGCCTGAAACACGTATCCGTCTTTCTTGACTGAAACATGTCTCCGTCTTTCTTGACTGAAACATGTTTCCGTCTTTCTTGACTGAAACATGTCTCCGTCTTTCTTGACTGAAACATGTCTCCGTCTTTCGTGACTGAAACATGTTTCCATTTTACTTGCCTGAAACATGTTTCCGTCGTTCTTGCCTGAAACATGTCCGTGCTGCCGATTCAGAAACTGGGGCCCCTGAGACGAATACAACTATTGTATCTATGCGAATCAACGCTCCCAGGGGGAAATGTGTGAGGGCCCGAGCTGAGAATTAGGTAGGTCGCCTTCTTTTTTTCTAAATGAAATATTTTTGGTTATGATTTTAATTTTAATTTAATTTTTAATTTAAGCACCTTCTACTTTCTTTTTCAACTTTTATCTTGTTTCATAGACTTCTTTCTCAACTTACTGTTTCTATGCCCCATATGCATAGATTCCGCATTCCCTTATCCTCTCTTCGATACGCTCTTTTTTTGTAGCGGTTAGGGAAGCTTAAACTAACATAAAATCTAATCTAATCTGAGAAACTGGGAAGAGACTTGTGTTCTCCATTGTAATAACACTGTATTTCTTCTTATAAGTGGTTACTCATGATATCTTTCACAGATATGTACTTTTAACCAAATTACTAAGAGCCATTATGAGTTGTGTGTGATTTTATTTCCTGTATCGTAAATTATTTGGAAATAAATTCAAATTCAAGGCATCCCGCTAAAAAATTGAAAACTTAAAGCTAAATTTTCGCTTGATATTTCAGCAAGCGTACTTGACGTTTCGTTCAATAACATTTTCTGTGTTTGGGAAAATAATTTTCAAAATTTTTCAACGAAACGCTGAACGGTATTGCTCTGCGTGAAGAAATTCTAAATGAGACATTAATACAAAACCAGACTCGGTTAATTTAATCCATACTAACAAAGTTGGTTGACAAAATTAATGCAAGAGTTTACATTTATGTGATGATAATAAAGACACTTTTATCATTTCAAAGTTTAATGTTTCATAACTCAGCTAATTTTCTGTATTCGTCCACCTCTTCCCTCCTGACACAGCTACGCATTGGTGCTACTGTCTTGAAGTTTTCTATCCCTGACGGAGATGTTTTTCAACGATCGGATGAAAAAACTCTGAAAGCATTTTCTCACCAATAGAGAAACCAAAAAAATTAAACTTCAAATGTTTCAACTTGGGCTTAGTTTATTTGTGGAACCCTTAACTTGATTGAAAATATTTTCTGTGTGCTACCTTCAGTGCATAAGGAGTGATTGATATATGCTGGAAAATATTTCAACTAATATTTCGAGAGTATCAGCTTGCGTCGTCAGAACACTCAAATGATTTTGTTTTCTGTTTTAGTGAAAATAAAATTTTACATTAAAAAGCAATTAAACAATTATGATACATATATAATTCAACCCGTAAGCATTTCAGGCTATCATTGATACGTCATTTAGTACGATAATTCCAAAACTTCTTTAGTCTACAAGTTAAGAAATAAGCCATGATGAATAAAAACAAAAGTATTAATTTTTTCCATTTTTAAATGGAACGTACATGCAAATAAGTGCACTATGTTGAAAATATAATAAATTTTGTTAGATTGAAATAGCTGCTGGCAAATGTAAATCACAAAATAAATATTCACTGTGTAGTGTATAAACTCATTATTTACAAAGGCAGCTATTTTTCTTAGGATTTCCTAAATGCATTATTTTTCCTCTATGAAAGCATGCATAGCTTTTACGGTGTAGAAAAAATGCAACGAATTAAAGCAGCGTTTACTTGAAGTTTTCAATGAGATGAAGTTCATTGTCAATGCGATGTAAATCAACCTGTGTTCCTAAATTGCAAGGAACGAAAGAAATGTCACAGACGAAATTTAGCTTGCAGTTTTTTGTGCAGTGGTGTGCTTAGTGGTGCTAGCCATTGCTGTAAATTTATTATATTGTTTATTTTATTCATGATGACATTTTTGGTTTGATATTATTTCCGTCACTTAATTTTATGTATGTACCTAAAACTTGAATTAGTCTTAAGTTTAGACAAACAATGTTAAAAATATCACATCCGACGGTTCATCTAATTCCATGAATGTATTAATATTTGTGAGTTTGAGTATCATTAATAACTCTACAATCATTTCTGAACGCTTGTGTGAAGTGTATCGCAATTTTTCGTGGAGAAAATAATGGGAGGCTATTACTTTTTGTAACCAAGATTAGGAATTAGCGAGTTTTCTCTATCAGAAAATTTAAGGGAAAAGCTTTGGTTTCCGGGTAAACTCAAGTCATTTATCCGACCGTTGTCTGCAAGAGCAACAAACATAAGGAAACAAAGTATTAGGTGAATATTTTACGATATACGGACAGAATGCAGAGTTGCACGAATCCTTACTGACGCACTATACCAAATTTTGGTGAGAAAAAAGCAGCCGTTTGAATAGGCCCAAATATTGAAAATATTGGAAATAATGTGTTTTTCTTTTCTTTTTTTCTTTCTTTCAATTAAATGAGATGGCATTTGAGCTCTGATATTGTAATTCAATTCTCGCACAGTATCTGTTAAACTGAGTTTTATATTCCCCAATGATGGTGGATCGCTAGTTATATGACCAGCATCCTCCTTGATTAGGAAACATGATCAGTAATTCAAGCACATAATAGAATGCAGAGGTTTAAAACTTTACAAAATGTAAAAATACATCAATAATGATTTCTGCAAAAAATTTTTTCTAAAAAAATGGGCTATCTGCATGGCGTCACGAACGTGCTCTCTACACTTGGAAGATACGTTTCTGGATAAAGTAATTCCAGGCCAATGAAAAAGACGCAGCATTCAGTTTTTTGACGCATTATATTTATTCCCAGAACAGAGATTTACTTTTTTCACACTGAAATTAATTTCATTAATTTAATCTAAAAACTCATCTTATTTCGAGGTTTCCCCTAACTCAAAACCATTTCTTCCCTGAATTATCTAATCCTTCTCGAATGATGGGGCAGTGTGATAAGAAATCTAAATTAATCAAAAAGATAAATTTATTTTTACGCAAAAGGCAGCTCACTAGAAACACTTTCGATGGATGATACCAGGTCCAGATTCATCGTACTCTTCTTTGGTCACCCACATGGACTGGAAAGTGGACAGTGAGGCCAGGATAGAACCACCGATCCATACGGAGTACTTGCGCTCAGGGGGAGCGATCATCTTGATCTTGATTGTTGAGGGAGCTAATATCGTAACCTCCTTCTGCATGCGGTCAGCAATACCTGGGTACATGGTGGTACCCCCAGATAAAACAGTGTTGGCGTACAGGTCTTTACGGATATCAACATCGCACTTCATGATAGAATTGTACACTGTCTCATGTAGACCAACAGATTCCATGCCCAAAAAGGATGGCTGGAACATAGCTTCAGGAGCACGGAATCTCTCATTGCCAATAGTGATAATCTGACCATCTGGAAGTTCGTATGATTTTTCGAGACCTGAAGTAGCGGCAGCTTGAGCCATTTCGCTCTCATAATCAAGCGCAACGTAGCAAAGCTTTTCTTTGACATCTCTGACAATTTCCCGTTCTGCTGTTGTGGTGAAAGAGTAACCGCGCTCTGTCATGATCTTCATGAGGTAATTTGTGAGATCTCGCCCAGCCAAGTCTACCCTCATGATTGCGTGGGGAAGAGCGTAACCTTCGTAGATGGGAACGACATGCGACACACCATCACCAGAGTCAAGCACAATACCGGTGGTACGGCCAGAGGCGTACAGGGAGAGTACAGCCTGGATAGCAACATACATGGCAGGAGTAGAGAATGTTTCGAACATAATCTGCGTCATCTTTTCACGGTTTGCCTTGGGATTGAGGGGAGCCTCAGTAAGTAGCGTGGGAGATTCTTCAGGAGCGACCCTAAGTTCATTGTAGAAGGTGTGGTGCCAAATCTTCTCCATGTCATCCCAGTTGGTGATGATTCCATGCTCTACAGGATACTTCAGAGTAAGGATACCTCGCTTGCTCTGGGCCTCATCACCGACGTAGGCGTCCTTCTGACCCATACCGACCATGACACCCTGGTGACGGGGGCGGCCGACGATGGAGGGGAACACAGCTCGGGGAGCGTCATCGCCGGCGAAACCAGCCTTGACCATGCCGGAGCCGTTGTCAATAACGAGAGGGGAAGCGTCGTCGTCGCACATGTTGACTTATTTCCTAAAAATAGAAACAATGTTAAAAAGTACAATTCATCAAGTTTGGTCACACAGCCCATTTACATTTTACTCGGTGTAATATAAATGTACTTGGAAAGTAGAATTTTCACATGTGAAAAATTTTTGCAGGAACTGGTAATATACACATAGGGTGCATAACTCTCAACCTATAGGTTGAGAGTTATGCACCCTTATAACATCGACATGAGTTGCTCGTACTTAAAAGAGCTACAGTAACCTACACCACTAACTTTAGGTTTATTTTGATTTTTAATTTTCATCTAGTGAGCCTTACTACTGCTTACGTAGACGTCTTCTTAGTAAAACAAACCCACACAATAGCCCAAATCTATTCGTAAAATATCCTACGTAGGAAAACGGGATTCTTCGCAAAACTTTTCAAGAACTTCATCTGTTGCCCTGATCTCACCAATTTTTTATTCATGATGTCAGTTGCTAACAACCAGATTTTGTAGAAATTGGACTTCGCAAGTAATACGCTTCTTGCTGTATTGGCCCTACACTAAGATTATTTGCAGACCATCCTTCGGTGAACAATGATAAAAAACTTCACGCAAGCGATGAAGAATTTCATACATTGTATGCACGTAAATTAGTGTTGATCCTTACTTAACATGAATTTCAACAAATCAGTTCGTATTATATTAGGTCGATACATCGATACGTACAATTTATTTTAGTTTTGGGGGCCAAAGTAATTCAACTTTAATTGCACTCAATCAAGATGTATAAATGTCCCATATAAAAGATTTTTTATTTATAACGTATAAGAGATAAATTATGAAATTCAGCTATGGCTGGAAGAAATTGAGACCCCTCGAATCTAACTTAAAACTTATCCTGAAAATTATTTCAAAATTTATCATTCACTGTCAGGTGCTATCACTGTCAACAAAATGGATAGGTAAAGAAAAAAATTATTTTTTATTATTAACCGATCTAGAACAATATAGAAAGTAGATTTATGAGAAAAATAACATAGAAATTTTCTACGTGAATTTTTTCGAAACTCCACCATTCCATGAAATCCTAAAATGCGTTGCTTCGCTTCATGCAATAAATATTTATCAGTAATTTTCGGATTAAAGTTGAGCTCCGGTGGCAAGTTATTCTCTTTGAATCTTCAACAACAACAAGACCGTCAATATCAGGGCAGCGTTCAGTTCATTATTTTTACCACTGTTAATGAATGTAAAATTCCTATGAAAATACGAAGTAAGCGACCGAAATTTGACTTCTAATCGAACATTTCAAACACACTGAAATGAAGTTTACCAATTTTCTAAGTCTAATTCACACCTCATCAAATATGAAAACTAGAATCTTAAAGACGACAAATAAATTCCTAAGTTTAGCTTGGCGTAATTACAAGTAAATACATATTTTCGGTATAGTTACAAGTAAATGCATATATTCGGTGTAGTTCCAAGTAAACGCATATATTTGGTGTAGTTACAAGTAAATGCACATATTTGATGTAGTTACAAGTAAATGCATATATTCGGTGTAGTTACAAGTAAATGCATACATTCGGTGAAGTTACACGTAAATGCACGTATATGGTGTAGTTACAAGTAAATGCGTATAGTTGGTGTAGTTACAAGTAAATGCATATATTCCGTATAGTTTCAAGCGAATGCATATATTCAGAGTAGTTACTCGTAAATGCATATATTCTGTGTAGTTACAAGTAAATACATAAATTCGCTGTGGTTACAAGTAAATGCATGTATTCAGAGGGCAAAATAATATCACAAATTAGCTTCGACTTTACCATCACTCACCAGCCGGACTCCTGCACAGAGACTGGTGGTGCCCCACAATGCAGACTGCTCGACAGTGAGCAGTTCCATCTCTCTTTTATTCTGATTGTGATATCAAGTGTTGTGGCGCTGTCATCTAAATGTGTCCTAAAATGAGGCAACCTTTTGCCGGCTGTCAAATAATATGATGAGATCTCTGTCTTTGTCGTGAAAAATGTTAGCTGAAAAGAGGCATGAGAAATGAGTTCATCTATGTCGGCAGTTCTGACATAAATTTAAAAGAAAGTGGAACCTTATCACAGTGGAGGTTATAAAAGCGAATACAAGCATCATCAATCATACGGTTTTTTACAAAAAACTCGGAACTGCTTAAAGAATTCGAAATTTATAGGTAACAAAGATTGTAAAGCCAACCATAAAAATTTCGTACACTTCGGAAAATTCCTCTCGCCAGTACCCTCAAGCCATACGCTCACTGCATGCAAGCTTCTGCGTGTTTTCTAATCCACGGTAAACTTTAAGAAATATTTTTGCCCAAGTGTCAAGTCAGCAAATGCTAAAGAAATTTTGAAACCAATGCGGAATGTTTTGCCCAAACATATTTACAATTTGATGAAGTAAATTAATTTAATTATGAAAATTAATTCAAGTTTATTTCTTTCGAACGGAGTTATTCCTTGTATAAGATCAGGGCCTGTATTTTAACGTCATATGTATCCCAATTACCATTATATATATAAATAAGCATTACACCCCAAAAGTCGTTAAATCCCAAAAAACCATTATATCCCAATAACCATTATATCCCAAAAACCATTAAACCCCAAAAGCCGTTATATTCCAATATCCATTATATCGCAATAACCATTATATTTCAATAACCATTATATCCCAATAACCATTATATCCCATTATACATTATATCCCAACAATTATACATCCCAATAACCATTATATCCCAATAACCATTATATCCCAATACCTATTATATCCTAACACCTATATATCCCAATAACCATTATATCCCAATACCCATTATATCCCAACAACTATATATCCCAATAACCATTATATCCCAATATCCATTATATCCCAACAACTATATATCCCAATATTCATTATATCCCAACAAATATATATCCCAATAACCATTATATCCCAATAACCATTATATCCCAATATCCATTATATCCCAACAACTAAATATCCCAATAACCATTATATCCCAACAACTATATATCCCAACAACAATATATCCCAATAACCATTATATCCCAATAACCATTATATTCCAACAACTATATATCCCAATAACCATTATATCCCAACAACTATATATCCCAATAACCATTGTATCCCAATAACCATTATATCCCAATAACCATTATATCCCTATGACCATTATATCCCAATAACCATTATATCTCAATAACCATTATATCTCCATAACCATTATATCCCAATAACCAGTAAATCCCAATAATCATTATATCCCAATAACCATTATATCCCAATAACCATAATATCCCAATACCCATTATATCCTTATGACCATTATTCATTACAAAATCAATCGTCTAATTTAGATTTAATGCCAATTTTAGTCAATCGCGCAACATTTATCTCGCTCTTTATTCTGCGACACAACACTATGTAAATTACATTGTCATCCAATACACTTGACATTTTTCTGTATTTGCTTTGAGTGCATAATAATATTTAAACGAATGTTTCAAATACAAGACATCGTAGTAATCTATACTATAATAGGAGCCGTGTCCGTCCGTCTCTCTGTCTGTCCGAAGCCAGCCGAAAGTGCGTGATGAGCGTATCTGTGATACGGGCCGTTTGCACTCTATTCATTGCACTCTATTCACGCGGCCTCATCAACTTTCGAGAGATTGAATTTTTTAATTGCTTACGGCCTTTCTCTCATTTCGCCCTCTTTTTTATTTGATATAAAGGGGGGTGGACTAGTCTATACTATAATACGAGCCGCGTCCGTCTATCTGTCCGAAGCCAGCCGAAAGTGTGTGATGAACGTATCTTTGATACGCTCATCTCCGACAAGCTCAGTGTGTACTCGGCCTCATCAACTCTTGAGAGATTTATATTTTATTTTACGGCATTTCTTTCATTTCGCTTTCTTTCTTATTTCAAACATTGGGTGGGGGACTAAATAGTGTTAAATAATAAAACATTCTCCTGATTTTCACTCAAGCTCTCACGTCACTCTGACACTATTTCTTCAATTATATGAGCTATATTGAGCAACTGATTATTGAATAATTAAATTGTAAAAACTATATTTATGTATTTCACCGGATACCGTTGCAGCCGGGCCAGTGAAATGATACAGTCAAGAACGTGAATGACAGATGTGGCTGGCAAAGTTGATGTTTCACTACGTGGATCGAATTCCCAGCGTTGTGTCTCAGTTCTAGGTGCACTAAAGCATAGCAGATGCGGTATCCAAGGAATCTGGTGAATGACATGAAGCAAGATAGTGTCAGTGCAGTAAAGACGGTGGTATATAATGCAAGAGTCTCCCAGATCAAGCCTGCCAGTGTTGGAGTAGAGGCCGAGGGATCAGTTGGTCAGGACGATTTACAGTTTATTTAGTCAAATCAAACAAGTAAGTTTGATAGTGAATTTCCCCAAGTTATACGTTCTTACTTGAATAAGTTCATATTGGACTGCTTTACATGAGTTTACAGTGGTGAAATTCAATTGGAAGCAATTGTCACAAAGCAGTAGTTTCAGTACTTAGTTTAAATTGTGAATTTACGTAGAACTTTGCAATCCAATAAACCATACTGAATCCATGTAGAAAAAAAATTTATTGTTCAGGTAGAAAAACATATATAGTTAGTGTTGAAATAAATCTTTGGATTATTGTCAATATTGTTAGTTGATTACATTTACTACCAAATATTTCGTTTCAGTAAATAAAACTGTAGTTGAATTAATTAAATCATATGCAAACGTATTGAATCTGCCTTAATAAATAATAAATTATCTAAATTAGTATTAAATTGTCCACTAATGAAATAATACAACACTTTCATATATGTTAACGTCTTGAGAAATATAGAAAGTACTAAATTTAGAGAAATTTTAAATAGATGGATCACAATTATTTTAAAAGGAATAGCCAAACATCATGAAAAGCAATAGATCCGTTGGATGAATTTCGGTTAATTGTATTTCATGATTTATTTAAATGACCTTACAAAAGATTTTTCAGAAGAATTTCAGCGTCTGTTGTACCACAAGCAGGAAACCTAGAGTCATTTCCCTGCAAAAATTTACTTCTTCTGTTTTGATCACAACTTTTTCACCAGTTTTCTGTGTTATAAAGAAAATTTGTAACTTTAAGCCCACGGTCCACCAATATTTTTGATATTACATAATTCAGTTTATTGTTTAGGAATCAAACACTCTGAGCATTATACAAAGCCAAATGTTGATCATACGTAATAGTCCACATTAATCCCAATAATTCTAAAGCACGAGCACTCTCTAGTTAAAATTCCCACTTGAAAAATTTTGAAAATTCTGCTTTAAAATTAATTTGACTTCAAAAAATTTATTTTGCTTCAAAAATTGATTTACGTCAAAAATTTATTTTGCTTCAGATATTAATTTGACTTCAAAAATTTATTTTACTTCAAAAATTAATTTACGTCAAAAATTTATATTACTTCAAAAATTAATTTACGTCAAAAATTTATTTTACTTCAGATTTGACTTGGAAAATTAAGTTACGTCAAAAATTTATTTTACTTCTAAAATTAATTTGACTTCCAAAGTTACAATTTTACTTCAACGTCATACGACAGTAAACTTTTCAGTCACAACACACTACATGCTATGCACACACTGCAGATGATAAGACCTCTGCAGAGGTAGAGGTTATATTCATTCATTTTGAAGGAGGTAAATTGTACTCCATTTGAGTACAAATACACAAATCTGAATTTTAATTTAGATCTATAAATTGAATCAAGCAAAATTATGCTCCAGCAACATTGTACTCCATATAAGTTCCAATAAAATAACCACTCAGAAGTTTTAATGAAATCTATAACCTGAATCCAGTAAAATGAGCATACCCAAGTATTTTAAGCATATTTAGGTACGTCACACCATGTGAAACCCCCATAATTAAATTTTTGACAAAATGATTGCCCCATGAATACGTATGAGCATGAGCACTCATCGTATTTTGAGTAAAAAACAAATATGTTTTTACTGCAAAAAAAAATAGTTCACAAAATATATCAGTAATGAATGGTGAGGTTGATTCCAAAAACGTAAGAAGACAATGATTACTTTTTGAGAACCTACTTCACCATTCATTACTAATACACTTTGTAAAATATTTTCTGCGTAAGACAACATTCGGTCTTTTATTCAAAGTTCAGTGACTGTTCAGACTGGAATATTTGTAGGAACATCAGCTACGGAATAAAAGCAATAAAAAATAGCCACTCGATTGTTCAGGGTTTTCTAAATTATTCATTTTCCAATTCATTTGTTAATTAAATTCTTAATTTGTGAAATTTTAACGCTGAAATCTTTCATCAGCATACACCAACATGTGTGACGACGAAACATCGGCGCTGGTATGCGACAACGGTTCAGGATTAGTCAAGGCCGGTTTTGCCGGTGATGACGCTCCCCGAGCTGTGTTCCCCTCCATCGTCGGCCGCCCCCGTCACCAGGGTGTCATGGTCGGTATGGGCCAGAAGGACGCCTACGTCGGTGATGAGGCCCAGAGCAAGCGAGGTATCCTTACTTTGAAGTACCCCATCGAGCACGGTATCATCACCAACTGGGATGACATGGAGAAGATCTGGCACCACACCTTCTACAATGAGCTCCGCGTTGCCCCTGAAGAGTCTCCTACTCTTCTCACTGAGGCTCCTCTCAACCCCAAAGCCAACCGCGAAAAAATGACTCAAATGATGTTTGAAACGTTTGGTATGCCTGCAATGTATGTCGCGATTCAGGCTGTGCTCTCCCTGTACGCCTCTGGCCGTACCACCGGTATTGTGCTTGACTCTGGTGATGGTGTGACCCACACCGTCCCCATCTATGAAGGTTACGCTCTTCCCCACGCTATACTTCGTCTGGACTTGGCTGGTCGCGATCTCACCGCCTACCTCATGAAGATCATGACTGAGCGTGGCTACTCCTTCACCACTACCGCTGAGCGTGAAATCATCAGGGACGTCAAGGAGAAACTCTGCTATGTTGCCCTGGACTTCGAAAGTGAGATGGCTCAAGCAGCTGCTTCTTCTTCCTTAGAAAAGTCTTATGAACTTCCTGATGGGCAGGTCATCACCATCGGCAATGAACGTTTCCGCGCTCCCGAATCAATGTTCCAGCCATCATTCTTGGGTATGGAGTCGTGTGGAACTCATGAAACAGTCTTCAACTCCATCATGAAATGTGATGTTGACATTCGTAAAGACCTGTACGCCAACACTGTCCTTTCTGGTGGTACCACCATGTACCCTGGTATTGCTGACCGCATGCAGAAGGAAATCACCACTCTTGCTCCTTCCACCATCAAGATTAAGATCATTGCTCCTCCTGAGCGCAAGTACTCCGTGTGGATCGGTGGCTCCATCCTGGCCTCCCTCTCCACCTTCCAGTCCATGTGGATCACCAAGGAAGAGTATGACGAATCTGGCCCTGGTATAGTTCACCGCAAGTGCTTCTAAGAGATCTTCGTTATTGTAGCCTCATCTAAAATCCTCTGCACTCTATTCATTGTGTCTCTTATTTCTCAACCATCATTTACACTTTCAGAATTATGAACTCTCTCTTAGTTTAATTATGAAGTATTTTGCCTCATATTTCAATATTTTTTTAAAATTGGTTTACGTTAATTTTCACCTAATTTGAACTACTCCGCCATTTCGGTCATAAAATGTCATTTCGGTCATTCTTTGTTTTAATAAATTTGCATTATCATTTGCCACACGG
This sequence comes from Morinoia aosen, assembly GCA_030386875.1. Lineage (NCBI taxonomy): Eukaryota > Metazoa > Arthropoda > Malacostraca > Amphipoda > Talitridae > Morinoia > Morinoia aosen. Next base: position 27,484,105 of record CM059563.1, read on the forward strand.
CAAACGAGACTCGTATTAAACTGTTTTTTCTGATAGATCAAATGAATTTCTTGTTACATCATTCTCATTAACCTGCAAACGAGATCAGAGTTCGTTTCCTGTGTATCTTCTTCTAAAACACGAAGAACATGGTTTGTGTGAAGACAAGAAATGTTCTTTTAGACTCCTCAAAATACTTTCAAAGTTCAAAACCTAATTTCAAACAAACATAAAAGTAAGCCGTATTGTTTTCAAATCATTTTAGACGTAGCCCACAGGTGATATTGGGCCATTCCGATGTTGGTCACAACCCAACACGCTACAGAGCGCATAATAAACCCCTAACGGGACTCATGGCGCTAGTTTTAGAAGAATTGAATGCATACCAAGAAACATGTTGCAAGATCCGGAAGAATTTTAACTGTTATTCTCAGTTTCGCATGTGTCGCAGTTTTACCGGTTCATTAACAATTAAACTTATTTCAATGTAAGCGCGTTTGGTGACAGTTTCTCTGATGAGCTTCTTAACACCTGTAGCGTTCACGATCACGTTCAAATAAGGTTAAAAATTTGGTAAACATTACTTCAGGAAAAGTATAATTAATGGAATGCTTCAATAAAAAGCAAAATGAATCATTCTATGGAAAACGCTCACCTCTTTACTATACTGTGAAACTTCAGTAGGATCAATATTCCTGAAAATATTGGACATGTCCAAGTTAAAACTGTTAAAAGACAGATTGAAAATGTTAAAGTATCTTTATTCTATTTCCAGTAATTGTTCTTCGTGTTTTGACACTCCAGAAAAAAAATCAAAAGTTAATCGACACATTAATCGACACATCTACGTACGGTAATAATGATGTTGACCACTTAGAGTTTCTTCTCTAAAAAATGTTACAAATAAAAACTACCGATCCTGAAAGAGGGTATACCCGAATTTTTATGGTCCCTTATCGAGGCAAGGGCATAAAAGATTTAATATAAACTATGAATCACTGTGTCATTCAAATGGTCTCGCCAATTTACGCGACCATTCGTGGCCCCGAAGAAAAAAATTCGAAAACACCGCAATCTAACGTCAAAATTGTCTCCCAAATAACGCTCGGGACATTAGGAGATCTGAGTGAATAGTTTAATGATGTATGATCACTTTGCGCTTTCCAATTTTTAATAGTTCAAGTTTTAGTTGTTGACCCAAATGCAAGAATTAAGTAAGGGGCAAAATAAACTATAGATCGTTTGAAGCACCTTCACAACTTTTAGTTATGTTTCGTTGAGGTTTGAAGCCCAGTGACGGAAGTAGTAGAACAAAATAAGTATGAAGATTCGCAAATAAGGTAAAATGTCTAACAAAACAAAAAAACCATCAGTCGAGGACGAAGTCTGTAGAAGCTTCGAGTTCATAGATGTTGTCTTCAAAACAAGCAGCTTCGGGGAAGTTGTTGGTCGTTTGCAAATACGAAGAGGGAACCACTTTTCAGAATTGGGAAGAGTGATAGATGGTTTTAGGTCCATGGAATCTGCTTTTGAAGTGATAATATTGATAAATTAAAAATATCTCAATTGTTGTGTATAATCTGGATTGTCTCCGACTCTACCAATGAAATATTACGTGTCACATTTCCTTTTTTTCAGACGGGTAGTCATTAAAAATGGAAGGCTTATATCGTACACACAAAACCCTTCAGAATTATAAAGTTTCCGCTAGGGAACTTCTGCCTTTCCTTATGGTGCAAAATTTTGACTGAACCTCTTTTCTTACCAGGTTTTAATAGAACTCAGATCAGAATATGACAAGATTTCCGGTGGAGACAATAGTCTGGAATTGAACTGTAGGCTCTGCCTCCTAGAACAGATTGCACGTTTTCACTCACACTCCATGAAACTTACGAAACTGGCTCAGGAAAATGGGAAGCTCGTTCAAACCATTAATAAAGTTTAGAATTTATGACTAAAGTTACATTAAGTTTCTCTCCCGAAATTGGCATGCAGCTTGAATATATAAAATGTTACCTTTAATTTATTTCCTTGAATGACTATAAATGGCGGAAATTGGCGCTAGAAGCTCATTGTCCATTCTAAATTTTAGTGTCATTAGCTCGCCCGAAGTATGAAACATCTTCCTTTTTATAAAAATTAATTGTTGGCCTCTCTGCCTTAAAACCTCATAAAACATCACTGCCTTAAAACCATCAAAACCTCGTATGCTATTTTAGTCCTGTAAAATTCTTACATTGCATCCCGTCTGTCAGTCTGATGCCAATTCCAGCTAAATTATATACTTAATATTTCCGTTTTTTCAAACAACGCCAGCTATTTATTCTAAAAAACATAACCTTACAATATTGAAGGTAGACCAAAATTGCATACAGTTGTAAATTCGGTTTTAGCAATTCTCAAGTCAATGACATTTTTGTGACTGGATTTGTGCTGAAGTAAGATAGTTTTTTGAAAAATTTGTCATAAATAAGTCGGCCAATATAATTGATAAATTGAGAAGATTGCAAAAATGAATTGCAAATGGCGGCTTACGTAATTTCGAAATGCCATTAAAAAATACTTTTTCTCCTTTGAAAACGTAAATGATTAAAATAAAGATCAGACATTCCTTTGAATTTGAATCGATCAACCAGGATTCAAATATATCGATCGATGACTATTTAGTTTATACAGACAGAGCGTAAGTCCCGGCAAAGAAATCTCATCAGTGATGGCCGTACATTAAACATGCAAGAAATATTCTACAACGTTGATTATCAATTACCTTTGGGTTGAACCTACGCGCTGATGTTCACTGTACATATCATTAATAATATGCGGTGCACTACTTCTACTCTAAGGAAATATTTCTTTGGAACTTTGAAAGCATAGCAATGATGAGCTTTCATTTGTAATAAGATAATCGAAAGTTCAAGACAACTGGACATTACGAATATCGCTAATAAATAATTTAATCATAATCCATACTAGGGAACGTGTACGTGAAACTGATTGAAACAAGAAGAAGATCAATATCGAGAGACCTACTTTTAGTCTCAGAAACTTTTATCCTCACTGAACTTATTTATGAATAAATAGGTATATCGCTTTCATATATTCCTCACTATTTCTCCATCGTACAGAACAGGAAATGTCCATGTGTTGACATAAGTTTAAGTCCTTATCGTAATCAAAAACCAATCCAGCCGACATAAAAATAAAAATAAAAACACTTTATTTCCAATAGAGATGGTACAAAAGTACCATCATTGGTTTTTAAAATATCTTAAAGTTAATACACTTTGATGATACACACCCGTACACGAGTATTTTAATACTCATGTCATTAGTCAATAAGAAATGATTGAGGGCTATGTACTCCTAATCTTGCTTAATCTACATTTGATATTACATGTAATGATAATTATAAGAGATAACACAATTTCATGGACGATGCATTTTCATTGTGGGTTGAAAACACTTTTTACAGTTTACATATACATGACATAAAACTTCGCAATTTTTGACGCCAGGAAATAATATATCAATCGTCATTTTAAGGAAGCATGAAAGAATATGTATATATATATATTTATATACGAGGCCTGTCGAAAAAGTATCCGACCTTTGGCCAGAAAAAATACTTCAACAACCTGACGGGGTTGGGACCCTAATCCCCTTCAAAGTAGGCTCCTTGTGCTTCCACACACTTAGCCCACCGATCCTTCCACTGCCGGAAACACCTCTGGAAGTCTTCTTTTGGAATGGTGTTCAGCTCTGTCGTCGCGTTCCGCATTATCTCTTCTCTACTCTCAAAACGGGATCCTTTCAGTGGTGTCTTCAATTTTGGAAACAACCAGAAGTCGCAAGGAGCCAGGTCTGGAGAGTAGGGAGGTTGGCGAACGGTCGTAATTCCATGTTTGGCCAAGAAATTGCGGATCAAATGGGATGAATGTGCGGGCGCGTTGTCGTGATGCAAGTGCCAGTTGTTCGCAGTCCACATGTCTGGTCTTTTGCGCCGAACTGCATCACGAAGTCGCCGGAGAACATCCTGATAGTACTCCTTTGTCACTGTTTGTCCTTCCGGTGCGTATTCGTGATGCACAATTCCACGGACATCAAAGAAAACAGTCAGCATCACCTTGATTTTGCTTCGCACCTGCCGCGCTTTCTTCGGCCTTGGAGACTCGGGATGCTTCCATTGGGATGACTGTCTTTTTGTTTCTGGGTCGTACCCGTACACCCATGACTCATCTCCAGTTATCACGGTGTTCAGAAACCCAGGATCAGTGTTGGCGGTGTCCAGAAGGTCCTGTGCAACGTCACGACGGAGGTCTTTTTGTTCCGGCGACAACAACTTGGGCACGAATTTCGCAGCCACTCGGTTCATGTTCAAATCGTCACGCAAAATGGCATGTGCAGAATCTTTACTCACTCCAACCTCTTGGGCAATCTCCCGCACGGTCAAACGACGATCTGCCATCACCAAATTTCGCACCCTCTCAACAACAGCTGCACTCCGAGAAGTTTTGGGCCTGCCACAACGCTGCTCACTCTCCGCTGATGTGCGGCCATCTTTGAATCGGTTGAACCACTCCTTAATTTGTGTTACACCCATAGCATCTTCCCCAAACACCTGCTGAATCTTACGAATTGTTTCAATTTGAGAATCACCAAGCTTTTGACAAAATTTGATGCAGTGTCTTTGCTCAATTCGTTCAGTCATCTTGCAAGAAAACTAAATCCGACAAACACTTAGAACAGCACCTTACTTGGCGACCACCAGCCAGTGACTGGCCCAAGTGAATGCGGTGAAAAATGTCAAGCATGCGCATTAAGATTCCTCCTTCCACCGTGCACAGTGGCGCCGCCTTAGAATCACTACTTTGCGCGGGAAAAATTAAGGTCGGATACTTTTTCGACAGGCCTCGTATATATAGTAAAAACATCGTGAGAACGACTGTGAGCGAAAATAATTTGTATTAAGATGTGAGGATTTAGAGTTTTCAAGCTTCGTTTTCAAAGTTGACGAATACATAACCTGATTCTGAAATTTTAATTGTGCTTTGAGTAATGACATGTCACTGTTTTTCTGGAAAATTCCTATTTGCATGTGCTAAATCGAAATCCAAAATTAAAACATTTTCGCGTGCAAATGATTACATATCAAATAATTACTGAAGAATTAGTTCCAAACCAGTATGAACTTGATCAGAATGGAGTAATTAGAATTAACAAGTACGAGTAATTACGACACATGCTTTTCCCCTCGTAGAAGATACTTAACTTCAAATAATGAACGGCTGTAAAACCGACTCTTGAGTGCCGTGGGTGTTTGCTTGCTCACTAGCACTTCAAACCAGGCCGGCTTTTGCGGTGTCATTCCGTACGTCGAGTTCCTCTTAGCAGACATTATTTTTTGAGAGCTGTGTTTTACACGTCAGTCTGTCATTGGGTGGCCGAGGGGAGAAACGTCAGAGGCCGAAGATGTCAGTAGGTGGAGGAGGTTGGTGGTCAGCGAAAAAACAAAACTGCCTTTTAAGGGGCTGACTAAAATACCCATCATCTTGCATATATTGGGCGGGCATCGCTTAACGAGCACCAGTCACCCTTTGAGGCGAGGAGGAGGAACATAGCAGTCTTTGTGGCAGGTGAATATTGTGAGCTTTGCAGTGCGTTCTGAAGGTCGTGTTCTCTTGGGAGAAATAGCGTTTCAACTTAGGTGTCACCTATTCGAGAAGTTTTTACAGAGTGCAGTTCTGGAAATACTTTTCTCTCATCCCATACCTCTCAAACTATTCACTTAGCTTGCAGTACGCTTTCGTGTTCTCTTGGGAGAAATAGCGTTTCAATTTAGACGTGACCTGTTCACTTAGCTTTACGCTGTGCAGTTCTGAAAATATTTTTAACTCATTTCTCGCCTTTCAAGACCTATTCCCTTAGTATGTACGAAGTGCAGTTCTGAAAATACTTTTATCTTATCCCACATCTTTCAAGAGAGACAAGTGCTTCTCGTGACAGTAATGATGCGCTATTTTTACGTTTTTCCTTAATGAAGAAAAATCTTTGCCTTCGTGCCTCATTCCCTGAGACACGAAATAACTTTTATTTTGTGCTCATGTTTAATAATTCTTATTTTGTGAGAGAGAGTTAGGCTAACTAACGTAATGAAATACTAGTAATATTTTCAAATCATTTACTAACATGCGTTTGAAAGTAATGAATTTTTTTGACAACAAAGTGCTGAGTGTCAAAATAATCCCACACATCGCTTCTGATTTTCTATTTTACCTCGATATGTAAGTCTTGAAAAGATCTGACGGTCAGTTTCCCAGTTACAAATTGTATTGATTTTCTAGGCAAGTCTTATTAAAAAAACGGGAATTTTTTACATACAACTAAAGGCATGTGAACTGCTCGCGTTACTTACACTTGGAGCACAATCACCTTATTCTACGTCAAAACTCTTCATTTGAACTCTTGCTTCGACACACGTCATCGCGCATTGGCAACGCGTTCCAAAAACGCAGAAAATCTCAACCTGCTAATAAACCCTTTAACTTCAATAAATTAACGTACACGTACGTTCCCTCTATCGATGATTGTGTTGCAGTTAAGGGTGATTCTTTATTTACAGCCATTTCTATTTTTTGTATATATGAATTCTGAAAGATGTCATATTCTTCTAAAATGCATTAAAAGCAAACTCAGAGCTTAGAGTGTCAAACGTGCTTAAAATTTGATTTGTATTAAAACTTTATTCTGAATTGCCCTCAGCATGCAATAAAATACGTTTTCTATTCTGTATTAAATCCTAGTTATATTTTCAATGTTTAGAGTTAATTTCTTAATATTATCATATAAACTCAAGCATAAATTTTATTTAGAAGGAACAGCTGACTTGGGTCATTTCAACCCAGCATTATAATGTAATGAAGGCATCTACAGATGCTTTATTTTCAATCAAGCCTGAAACATATCACCTTGTACATTGGATTTTCAAATGCCTTAGAACTAACGCCAGGACGCCATGACGCTTTCCCCCGGTCAAGACCGGTACCCATTTCAGACACCTGGGTAGAGTGGGGTATTGTGCTTTGAATTTTTCTCCTATACCCAACAGAGAAAATCGCCACTGCCAGCGCCGAGTTTCGAACCCGGGGTCCCGGCCGCACGGTGGCGGAACCTATAGCACACGGCTATCGCGAGCACTTATAATATCCTATTATTCGATAGAAGGATTATCCCGGGCCAAAGACTACCCTCCTCCCCTACAGTTCGGCTATCCTCGATCTCCAAAAAGGGATAATCTTCCCCTTAAACATACCAGTCTAACTTTTTCGCCGCCTGCATGCATGTTTTTCGCCACCTAAGCGATTAAATTGCTTAAATCGCTTAGGTGGCGAAAAACATGCATGCAGGTGGCGAAAAAGTTAGACTGGGATGCCTTCCTTCTCGACAGAAAGACTAGCTTCCTCTCAAAACTACCCTCCTGTTCTGAAGGATACTATCTTTCTCTTTATACTATCCTATCCACCTACTCAATAATAATCTCATCAACGTGAGAGGAAATATTACTTGAAACAGCACGTTCCTTGACCACTGCCTCTAGTAACCCCACACGTATCGGGTTGTTGGGGCATGTAGGTAAAAAGACCTATGCTTTAACTCTTTCCTGCACTTCGTATCATATATGGCACAAACCAAATTGCAGAAAGCAAGCAATACTAAATTACTCCGCTTGTGCGCTATACCATTTTCGCACACCGGAATCATTACTTTTTTACCAATATTTTATTTTGTTAATGGAAGTACTTTACTCTACTCGTATACTGCCCGCTTCATATTAGTGCACTTTTCAGGGTAAAAGTTTTTTATTCCCATTTTTAAATGGCGCTGGAAAAGGAAGAATGCGTGAGTAGAGTATGCAAAGAATTTCGCATGCTCGACACCATCACTTTCCTGATCCGAGAATCAGCTAACAATGTAAGCAGTAAATTGTATTTTTAAAATCAAAAGTACCCTGTCGTCTTACAAGGCCGTCCCTGTCGTCTTACAAGGAATAAAAAACGAAGAAATATCGTGAACGCCTTGCTTGAACCTTTCCTAAATCTATTTCAGATGGAACCCGGTCGAATAACTTTGAAAGAGCGTATCAATTGACTGACTGAATATTCTAATTCCAGCAGTGCTAAACCTATGGGAGCTTTCGGCACCTTCTCTGTTATTTTGAGCATGCTCGTTTCTAAACTTAAAGTGTTCATTTGTGCACAACTCTCATGGCGGATGAAAGAATAGTTGTTCCTTTCACTTGTACAGTACGTGAGTCTTATTTAACATCAGAGACGCTAAATATTTCGGAGATATTAAAGCTGTACGAAAATTGCATCCGCCCCTACATCAATTCTGTTAATCAATGACCTAAAAATTTTCACTTACTCCTTACAAGGTCTTCACGACGTACAGGTTTCTCTACAGAGAGTAGATCCTCCAAACTCAGACGATGACAAACCGTTAATTACGGACTGAATGCTATAATCCATAAAAGTCTGTCTATTCATGAAGTCTATTTACTGATTGAGTATTAAGAAAAGAAATTTAAATTGTTTTCAGAATTCAATTTTAACCGCTTGCTCTTGAATTTAGCGAACTTTCTTTCGCAACTGATAAAATCTTATATTAGTCCTTCGTAGGATAGCAATACTAACTCATAAGCGTAGGAATACTTTTCATACAGAGTAAGCAACCTTGTAGGGTATTCCCATCGATCCTGAAGCGCCTTGAACGTTTCAAACACATTATGCGTTCATTATTTCACTGCATCGCCCTCTGCCAATGATCGAGATTTTACGTTGAGACTAGGTTTCTAATCTCGTTTATCTTCATTTGTCAAATGTTTACCTGTGTCTATACTTCTGTTTCAGACAAACCCATAAAACTACAAAATGTGTGACGACGATACCACCGCACTGGTCGTTGACAACGGCTCTGGTCTCTGCAAGGCCGGTTTCGCCGGTGATGACGCTCCCCGAGCTGTGTTCCCCTCCATCGTCGGCCGCCCCCGTCACCAGGGTGTCATGGTCGGTATGGGTCAGAAGGACGCCTACGTCGGTGATGAGGCCCAGAGCAAGCGAGGTATCCTTACTCTGAAGTACCCCATCGAGCACGGTATCATCACCAACTGGGACGACATGGAGAAGATCTGGCACCACACTTTCTACAATGAGCTCCGCGTTGCCCCCGAGGAGTGCCCAACTTTACTCACTGAGGCTCCCCTGAACCCCAAGGCTAACCGTGAAAAGATGACTCAGATCATGTTTGAAACTTTCGGTAACCCTGCCATGTACGTCGCTATCCAGGCTGTACTTTCCCTGTACGCCTCTGGCCGTACCACCGGTATTGTGCTTGACTCTGGTGATGGTGTGACTCACACCGTCCCCATCTATGAAGGTTACGCTCTTCCCCACGCTATCCTTCGTCTGGACTTGGCTGGTCGCGATCTCACCGCCTACCTCATGAAGATCATGACTGAGCGTGGCTACTCTTTCACCACCACCGCTGAGCGTGAAATCGTCCGCGATATCAAGGAGAAGCTTTGCTATGTTGCCCTGGACTTCGAAGGTGAGATGGCAACTGCTGCTGTGTCTTCATCTATTGAGAAGTCTTACGAGCTCCCCGATGGTCAGGTCATCACCATCGGCAACGAACGTTTCCGTTGCCCTGAGGCTCTTTTCCAGCCTTCCTTCCTGGGTATGGAATCCGTTGGTATCCACGAGACTGTCTTCAACTCCATCATGAGGTGCGACATTGATATTCGTAAGGACCTGTACGCCAACACTGTCCTTTCTGGTGGTACCACCATGTACCCTGGTATTGCTGACCGCATGCAGAAGGAAATCACTTCCCTCGCTCCTTCCACCATCAAGATCAAGATTATTGCTCCCCCTGAGCGCAAGTACTCCGTATGGATCGGTGGCTCCATCCTGGCCTCCCTCTCCACCTTCCAGTCCATGTGGATCACCAAGGAAGAGTACGACGAGTCTGGCCCTGGCATTGTCCACCGCAAGTGCTTCTAATTATTTAGTTTTTATTCATCTCAATTATGGTTTATTTTATCCCTTTATAAAACAGTGTTTTGTAACGAACATTACCCTGAAAACATTTTTTCCTGAAGGATTTTGTTTCATTATCTCACTTTAGGTCATTGTCATATGGTGTCACACTCATTCAAAATTATTTAAGAGATTGACTATCACACACTTATGTTTTATTACTCCTGACCGACATAATTCGAAGGCATTATACATTCCTCGAGTTTTTGCTTTGACAAAGTCAAGTTTCCACATTTTACATAATTGTCGATCGTGCTCTGAGCTTTTGGTGGATCTGAATCCATTCTTTTCCATCTTCTACTTAACTTTCTTGAAAAATTGCATCCGAATAAGTCTCAACAGCCCATGAAGAACAAGAACAAAGCAAAGGATTATGGAGCGTCCCTCCAAGTTTAAAATCCTTGACTCACTCAGAAAATCCTTCCTTGTTTGCCCTCTTTGACTAAACATTTACGCGTCGAAAGTCTTCATTGAAGACCTAGACATGAGAGCGATTTTTTACCAGTTCAAAGAAACTGAAACGTTAACGCATTGTAGGTGAATGAGATAGCTTTGAGCAGAATGCATCGTTCTTAAACATTGAGAGCTTTTTAAACATTCAGAAAACTATGAATAGAGTAGCAAGTTAGAAAAACGAGGTGGGCTAAAAACAGCGCCCACTTTGTTAAGCGCTGATTATTTGCGTCAATATCAAAATCATGAACCAATTTTACTGATAAACTATGCCTTCGTTGGCATTTTTGTTAGTTCCTGCGATTTAACGGAATTTACATAAGAACTTGCTCAAGTCTGAACAATCGGCGAAAAGCTATGTCAAAAATCGGTACAAAATAAAATTAGGAATTTTTGAAGTCACAGTTAAATTGTTAGAGACAACGAATAATTTTGAAATCAAAAAGACTTCTTTGAGGCGATGAAAAGTGTTCTCGGTATGTGCTGAAAGAAGTGAGGGAGAGATCGTTGGGAATGAGGAGATTTACTCTTAGTATTTAATAAGAAAGAGAAATGAGTAGCGAAGGTTAAGAAGCGTATTTAGAATGAGTAAATAGGGGTAGCAATCATCATTAGCATTGAAGAAGATAAATAAAGATTTTTGAGTATGAACAATATGCGTGAGTGATATGGAAAATTAATAAAAATAATAATAAAATTACCAAAAGAGGAATATGTAAGAGAAAAAACAAGAGTAACTGGCACGGACAAGAAACAAGAATAAATGATCTGTACGGGAATCAAGAATAACTCGCGCAGGCAACAAGCGAGAGCAGTTGGCATAAGCGACAAGCAAATGCTTTTCAAGTGAACGAAAAACAAGCATGAGTAATCCACAAACGTAATGAAAAGGAAGAAAGATAAAAACACAGGCGTGGGCGTGGCTGTAACGGCTGTCAGCGGTCTCTGGTCATCGAATTTTTTTGCTGCAGTTAAATTTAGAGGGAAGAGACAAGCGGAGATCGTTGCTTTTGACAGCCAAGAACGAAGAGGAGAGCATAATGGGGGACGAAAATATCTCACATGGCTCAGAATTCCCCGTCAAAGGTGTCAAAGAATAGAAGGTATTTTCTGCCTCTTTAGCGATGTTTAAAGTGCAATTAAATAATGATCACGCTTTGCACAATTGAAATTTACACGTAAGGAGCGTGTTAGTGTCGCTTCACCGCTATTAGATTCGGATAATTTGAAAACGAGGTCTTCATACAAATTGTAATAAATGAAACATATTAAGCTGTGTGCATAATATGTTTCATTTACTACAAAGTTCATGAGGGCCTTGTTTTCAAATTTAACTCGTAGAGCTGTTACTACAGCTAAATCAATGTTTATGTACCTAACTCGTCAGTTAAAATATACAAACTTCCAAAATAGATATATTTATTCAAAAAAAGGAAGAACATTTGTGAGGGATTCCCAGAATAACCTCCTAGCTAACCATGCCGTGTGATCTCCATTTATTGCCTCTGTTACCCTTACCCTCTTGTTGGTGTCGTCTGACCGAGGTAACTGGAAGCTTCCAGCTCACTGCTCATTTTTGTTAAAGACTGTGACGCAGCAGCGCAGCCAGGGAGGGGGTGCCACGGAGGTCATGCAGCCCCCCTCCTCCCTGAAATGTTGAGTTGAGGGGGCCAGTTCAGTCGCCGTTTTATGTGAAAGAGTGAAAAGATTGCTGATAATTAAGGTTTGCAACCCTCCCCCAAACCCCCTTCCCCTACCCCTATTGAAAGTGCCAAAATTAGGCAATTATCAGATCAGAATCCTGGATAACATTTCACTTAATACAAAACGGAACAAGTATCGACTTTAGTTAACGAACGAGTTAACGGAAGGATTCGTAGCTACGGAATAAATACAAAATAAAGAATAAAAATATTTTGATTCATTTTAATTCAAAGGGATGACCATGCCTCATGATCTCTCAGGGCCAAAAGCTGGAGTTCTTTACGTATAATTATAAGGTAGAAGGCTGAATTTCTTACGCATTCTGGTTCATGGATCACAACTTGTCCTAGGATGATTTACAAGTGAATCCAAGCGTAAGTAAAAGTCTATTGCATTAGCAGATGCGTAAAAAATTTACGAGTAAACAATATTGAATCCGTAAGCAAATTAGCGATAAATAAATAAACAAGCAAATAGTGAATCAATAAGTTCGTAAACAGTAAATTCATGGGTCATTAGATGACTAGTAAAGCAATAAATCATCAAATCAAGATAAGATTTTTGGTATAAGCTGCGGGACTGTGAGTTGTACTATCATAATTGAAACTGTTCTACCAGTCGGAATAATGAATTGTTTAAATGAGGAAGTTTAATGAAGAGTTACATATAAGAAGCTGTTAGATGCTGAAATGCTGAACAAGAAGAAGCTGTAAAACAAGCTTTGAAGGTTTAATTAAGAAGCTGTACAAGTTTTAGAAGCTATAAAAATTATAAATAACCGTATGAAGCTCTGCAAGAGTTGCAAGAAGCTGTTATAAATTTCTCCAAAATTACAAAAAGCTGTTAAAAGTGGTGCAAGCAAAATTTTTACACCAATAACTAAAAGAGAATGTACTGTTCCTAGCAATCTTTTTTAAAGTAATTGAGAACAATTCGTTTTAGGTTACTGTTAATTTATACTGATCGAAAAAAAGAAACACAGTTAAGAAGCATGACAATCAAAGCAAAATTAAAATTACATGTTGACCACCGTTTATACTTTGAAAATATTCTCTACCAATCTTATTAGGGAACTTACGATTCTACTAAATTCTTGCACGGTTTTAGCAACCTACATTTGATTAAAGAGATACTGCATAAACCAGAAGCGATCATTCCTCGCTGGAAGAATTTTATTCCCTAAAATATCATACAGATACGGTCACTTGACCAAAATACTTTAAATTTTAACCAAATTCAAGCATTGATTTTTCCAAATCCCAGTCATTGATGTCATGATGCAATGCAATCCTAGTCTAGCCAGTACCCATTTCATGAACCTGGGACGGGTGGAGAACTGTGGCAAATTCCCTTTTTCACAAAGGGAAGAAACACGGAGCGCGGGACCTTGAACCCTCGTCAACTTCTCGGGAAAATGGAACCCCAAGATGCGGTGGCCAAAACTCTGCAGTTACATGCAGGGTGATCAAACGTGAGTGACAATTTAGAATAGTACAAAATCTGGTTAACTAAACAAAAAACCAGCATCACCTACTGTGTTTTTTTGTATAGTTCACGAGATTTTGTTCTATTCAAATTGTCACTCATGTTTGATCACTCAGTACTAGAGGCTTCTGTTTTAAGTTGAATTCAACGTAAGCTGATAATTTACTAGAAGAAGCATTTGATTTGTCTAAGTTTCCTTCTATCAGCACCGGCTGGAAAACCGACGGAAAATCTGGTTTTAAAACCGTTCACTTTAGTCAGCTACTGAGTCTGTAATGTGAGCTAAGTTTTAAACTGATCCAGTTCTTCTCTCACTGAATGGTTGTTCTCCTAATATTATCTAAAACTATTTTATTGCAATTATGCGAAGTAATAGTGCATTCTTTTGCGGTTTCTGAGGTAAACACGGACAACATCACAAACATTTTGCATTAAAAAGAATAACAATTGAACAAGACAGAGCAGATAACAGAGCGCTCAAGGGAAACGTCGAAGTTTTTCTACATCTTTGCCGTGGAAGAGAAAAAAAATCCGAAAAAAGCTATAATTTTACTTAAATAACAGTGAACTAAAACCCACGACAGTCTAACAGGAAGCGTTGTTGAGTCTACTGTGGAGAGTCAATAGGAAATCGAATCCTATGCATAGTTTTATTATATTTCGAATAATCCACTAGCTATAAATAATACCTTTGCGTGAAAAAAAAAATCAACCCCTATTTCTCTTTCAAGAATGCATAATGAAAGAATAACGTCATCTTCCTCCCTCTCCTAGCGTATTTATTTTACAATTCTGTGCCGTGAAAGCCATTCCCTGAACCGAAGCTGAGAAGTTATCGTACGTTCGCCTGTGGCCAATCAGCCAGAGACGTCCTCTTTTAGTATATTATCAGCAGCAGAGCCCGCTCAAGGAGCCAGCCTCGAGCCAGGTTACTACACCGCAGTGCGCACTTACGGAAGTCTTGGGGGAAGTCTAAATTAATTCTGTTTTTTCATTCTTGCTTCACCGCAAATATCTATACTCAAATTGACCAGCGCACATGTACAAGATGATATGTACCAGGCTTGATTGGTAGAGCATTCTTTAAGAAGCCATCTACTTCTGTATCGCTTGTGTTAAATAAATTGTTTAAATTGTTTATGATGGATTTGGCGTATAAAATATGCCCCAAATACGCTTGAATTTGGTTGACGCCTTTTCATCTAGCATGTTTTGTTTGAATATCAACTCCACTTGAATGCCAGGAACATAAATATGAAATGTAGGTTTTTTCATCTAGCTTGTGACCGTCTCTATCATGGATTTGAAATTAAACTATATTTGATGACGAAATAAATCACGTAAATTGCTTTTCGTTCCTTTTACTGACGTGCCCCAAGAAAAGACAGCTCGTGGATCTACAGTTGAATTGTAAAGTATTTAGATCAGCTTCTATGTTTTGCATAGCTTCAGGAACCTTATTTTCAACAAAACTTACGAATATTGAGAGAGGAAAATACTTGGAGACTCAGAAACATCAAATGAGCTTGAGATAGTGAGTATTTTGCCTCCATCATTAAACAAGTACCGCGAGCAAAATTTCACGAGATCGTCTTATGTCGCTGATTCAAAGGAAAAGTTTGCCAGAATTCGTGATCGATTTTATTCAGTCTATGGTATATAAAACTAGGAAAACGCAAATTAGTCAGACACTATAACTAAAAATATGAGCTAGGCATGAACAATCAATTATAATCTAGCCTTGAGAACGTTTTACAAATTGTGGCGTAAAATCATCCCCTAAAAATATACGCTAAGTTTGTAGATTTAAATTGATTACCTATGAGCTTAAATCTTAACCAAGGAAATAACTAATACAAAGCTCCACAATATTTTTAGCGATAAATCCTTTTGCTTCTCAGAACCTATGCTACGCTCGCTCATTATAAATAAGAGAAGCCTGCTTGCCCTTTGAGTGATGGGCGCGTCACTGATACTGATGGTCCCTCTGCCAGTCATTTTTGTACGTCAGTCAGACACCAACGCGCTCGATGGTTACTGAAAATTGGGTTGCACCCTCTGGGGATGTAAATAACATACAACAAACAACATTTACAATGTTCTAGTACATATATATGTATATATATCTAAATATATATATATGTACTGCACATAGGAAGGAAATATATTTGTATTTATACCACACGCGTATAAAAAAATATACATGCTGCAAATATTGCTAACTAGAATATTCTGCTAGGCAAGTACATTTTTAACAAATGAGTTCAATTAAGCTCTTTTCGAAAGATAACTCTCTTACGTTAGTTCATTGTAAACATTTTGTCAATCATAAAATTAATATTTATAGAATGTTATCGAAGTAACTGATTAGTGAATATCTGTTGAATTTTATTCTTTAGATGTAAACATTCTGTAAAACTGCAGGAGAAAAATTCCACACACACTCATTTTGTTTAAGCAAATTTTGAATTCAGCTAACGGTTTTCCTCAACAGCTTTCATAGTACTTCTGAAGAATTACTAGTAGTCTTAAAATCAGTTAATGTTCTACTTTAAAATATTATTTTAAAATTGATTATTTTGGGAAGCTTCATTAAGAATTTTTTGAAAAACCTTTATAAATCGACCAGCTAGGTTAACCAACATCTGGAATTATTACTATCTATTCAGCCTCAAAATTAACATTCTAAAATAGTTAATTTTCCGTCTTCTGGCAACTGACCCAGCCAGTCTAACCGAGCTCTTTTATTACTACTCGCTTACTGTCATAATTTTCATTGTCAAATGTTTGGATTTTTTCACACTGGGACCACAGCAAAGATGCGTGTTTCCTCATTATTGACCACTGCAATCCTTAGTGAGTTATGTTGCTCTCCATAATTTATATTATTGCTATATGTTGCTCACCGTGATTAACATTATGAGCTATGTCTTGCATATCATAATTAACTCTATATGCTGTAAATTGCTCACCTTAATTAACTAAATGCGTTAGGCGATGCTCATCGTAATTAACTATGTATATGACTTGTATGCTGCTCAGTGTAATTTACATTATGAGTCATATATCGTTCACCGTAATTAAATTTAAGGGATGCACAGAGCTAAGAACATGTTGACTGCACTCAATAATTTTTGCGGCAGCTTTTTTTCGTCTCAATTTTTTCTCCTTGCCTATTTCGAAGCTCCTCGAAATTATCCACCACCTAATTGTTATGGCATTTATTCCTTGAGAGTTAATTTTTTCCTAGCCTAGCCGTTTTTCAGCTCTAGAGCACTAGAACGGTTTCTTCTCGACCTGACCAACACTTGTGATCCAGTAATTTTTTATCCCTAAGTTTGCCAATTTTTATGCCCAAAAATGACAAAAACTTTTAGAAGCAGGTGATCAGGTGTTCCGGTCAATCGTGAGACCCTGAAAATTTTAAATCCAACTCATTTTACCGCTAGCCATACTTAGTAACCAAATTGTATTTTTCCCGACCCTTTCGGCCTAGATGTTAAATATTAAATTAAATTGATCCTCGAGACAAAATTAAAAAGTACTCCCTATTCGCTTTTTTCAGCACTGGAGAGAACCAATGCAACAGAACATAATTATTTCTAGTATTTAATAACGTTTCGATCATTTATGACTACCAAATCGAACACGCAATTTGAAGTAGATGAATCAAAAATTTAGATTTGATTATTGACCACCAAATCAAACGCGGATACCATTTGATTTATTAAATAATTTCAATCAAAGTAAGACTAGAATATTTCATTTCAATCTAAATTCAGAGATTTCATTCAGAGTGAGGTTAGAAAATTTAACGCAAAGAATAATTTTGAAACTTTGTCAAAAGATGGATCCAGAGACCTATTGTAGTAAAGATTCTAAGTTTCCGATTCTAATGTTATAGTCAACAACAGTTTTCAATCGCAACCATGCACTTCGGCTCTAAATCTTAAACGCACTTCGGTCTCACACCTCTTCCCTAGGGTTGTGATTGACATATGCCGTTGTGATATATGCTCTTACCAGTATGCATAAATATACTCGCTTGAAAAATACCATTTTTTCGCTTACAATCTCACCAATTTTAAAAATCTTTTTAATTGCTCTCCATTCCAATGAGAAAGTGTTTGTCATAGAATGTTGGTGTTTACGTTTGCTATCTTCTCCGGCTCATTCTTCTTCTTTTTTTTCAAATTTAAAAACGCAGCAAATGGTGAGCACGATTATATATTTAGCTTCAGGTACTGCGTAAACAACTGTAATTGTTTACAACATGTATGACTGTGATTGTATACAATGCGAGCACCTGTGATTATTTACAACATGAAAACTGCAATTATTAACAACATGAACGCTTGTAATTTTTGCTACATGAGCAGCAATGATTGTTTACTAAGTGATGTCCTTTGATTGTTTACTGCATTAAAGTTAGGATTATTTACTGATTCATCATATGTGATTGTTTACTACGTGAGCGCTCGCAAATATACACTACCTCAGCAGCAGTGATTGTGATTGTTTACTAATTAAAAGTAAGGATAATTCATTCAGTGATCACCTGCGATTGTTTACTTCGCGAGAAGCAACTGATTGTTTATTGCAGGAGAGGCTGTGGTTGTAACTATAATTGTTTACTGCATAAGAAGCGTTAATTGTCTTTCGGAGAAACAGCTCTATTTACTTTGTGGTAGTTGAATGGATATCGATAGAGCAATGCTCCTATAAACGAGCGGTTCGAATAAATGATTGTTTTTCCTTGAAGTCAATTACTGCAATTGCTTGCTATTTCAATTATTCAATTACTACAATTGAAGCCAACCGGAGTGAAAATTCTCAGTACTTTTTAGTGCCTTTTCGTTACTCAAAAAATTTGCTAACCAAATTGAACTTGCAATTTAAAACAGTGGAGTCATTAATTTTAAATTTTACCATTTTCCGCAAGACTACGATTTGCGTGCTTAGTATTCAACAGATTTAGTTCTGTAGAGACATTTTTCAACGAATTAGTGGCATGTATTCTCATTTGCACTGGTTTGTTCTCAAGACGCCAATACACAAGAAAACTAATAAAAAATAAAACCATGCGTGACAAGCTAGAATATAAAAATATCCCCTTGGGCAGCTGTCACCTTTGATAGCCCTTCAATCTGATACGACGTTGCGCTGGCATCGATACAAATATTATCAGCTCAGTCGAACTAAGGTCGCAACTATTTTTTCAGCTAGTGGTCAACCCACAGCCCTGCCTAATATGGCGTTCGACAACCGTGACAGAATATTATAATAATTGAGTACCCACAAGGGATCCCTCAGTGACTTCTCGACGATCGTAAGGTAAAGACGTGTCTGAAACGCTCAAAAAACCTTGCCTGTCACTCGTATCCTGTGAGAGGAAGTGAGTTTTGCGGTTCTTTGCTGCGTACATTCCCCCTTTGCTATTCAAGCGAAGCTGAGCCTTAGTGTGAAATGTATTCTTTTTTTTAGTTTCATAAGCGGAACGCAAAGTTCTTAATAATAAATTTATCAATTTTATAAATTTTTCAAACGCAACACCAAATTTCTTGACATAAAATATATTATTTTATTCAATTTTTGAAGCGAAGCGTTTGAATTTCTTAGTGTTAAATTCATTCCAAGGACCAAACCGTGGCTCCATGGACCAAACTTCTCGTTAGTGTGGTCTTATTTACGTTCATATTGCAATTTGGGCCGCCCGCAAACACTAAAAATTTTGTGCGATGAGTTTGAGTTGACGAGTTATGTCAAACTAGATTCATCTACGCGTTCGCTTCGAGTGACGCGTTTGGGCAAAACGTAACACTTTCACGTAATTTTTTAATTTACCGCAGTTCTAATTGCACGTTCAAAGTTGTTTTCAAGGACACATATGAAAAATTTACTGAACAAAGGTTTTCAATTGTAAATCGTTTGGTAACCTTTTGAAAATGGTATTTTATTTTCCCAATTTCGTTTCTTGCAAAATTTGTAGGAAGGTAGAGGTCTCCAAGCTGTTGTTGAGATCGAAAAGTATAATTTCGATATGTTTTTAACCGAATTCCAATTACAGTTCGAGTTAACCACTTCGTGAAATAAATGTTCATATCTCACCAAACCTGAGATGCTCGCTAACGTAAGCGTGGTTGCAGTATCAATAGTTTTGACCTCCAATCATTAAGTAGAAATGTAAATGTTTGAGTTTACGGTATTTTAGGAAAACACAAATGACTTAAAGAGGTAACCTAACAATTGAATGAAATAACCTATCAGTAAAGAGAAAAAATCATATTGATTTAAAACATGAAATATTGGGAATGCAGATAAATGTCTTCACTCGCCTCCACTCAATATTGTGAACAACACATGCTAAAAGTAAACCATGAGGAACGCAGTGCATCATATAGGGACTATGTTGCAATAAGTGTTGCACCAAGTTTTTGTAGGTTTCCACTTTTTGATTTCTTGAAGCTGTCGGTGTACATGCACGTGCACTAGCATAAAATATTTCATTGAATTTTTATCAACTTAAAGTAGTTTCAATTCCCCGCATTCTGTATGTTGAGTATTGCATTCAGAGTAAAATTTCTGTGTGGCAAACATATTCTGTATTCATGAACCCCAATGTTTTACACTGCAGTGTTAAGATTATTAAAATCAACTACCGCAAGTCAATAAGTTTTCTGATATGTTCTGCTACACATTATTTCAATCAGGAAAACTAATCAATCGTTATTCAAAAAGGCATCATGTACTTTTCGCGAATAAAACTGGACGAATGTTAATCATAAACTAATACATAACATCGTAAAATCGCATTTCTGACAAACGTCACCGCAAAATTTCGATTGTACGTATTTATTTTATTTGCGGAAATCATATTGATTCTCACAAGATATTATCGTGAACTATTTTTAGCCATATATCTGAAAATTATTTAGCCATAGAGTTGGGCAGGCGAAGATCATGTAATAGATTTAACGAGGAATAATATCTATAAAGATTAACATCCCTGATCTTGAAGACAGATTCTTATTTTAAACCATGCGCTGGACTATGCGTCTTCACTTTGATTTATTTAGCCTGTTATCTTCATAAACAGCCTTCATGATTACCAATACACGAGACGAGAATAAATCAACACAATTGCCTGTGTTCCAAAAAGACGATGGTCGAATGCAAAACTTTTTGATGAACCCTCACAAAAAAACCTAGTCGAACGTCTCAGCGAAAACAGTGTAGCTGATCAAAGTGAACTGCAATTTTACAGGCAGTTATTTTAACAGCCTCGTTCTTTTACAGATTGAGAAACAACCACCATGTGTGACGACGATGCATCTGCTCTGGTCGGTTGACAACGGCTCTGGTCTCTGCAAGGCCGGTTTCGCCGGTGATGGACGCTCCCCGAGCTGTGTTCCCCTCCATCGTCGGCCGCCCCCGTCACCAGGGTGTCATGGTCGGTATGGGTCAGAAGGACGCCTACGTCGGTGATGAGGCCCAGAGCAAGCGAGGTATCCTCACTCTGAAGTACCCCATCGAGCACGGTATCATTACCAACTGGGATGACATGGAGAAGATCTGGCACCACACTTTCTACAACGAATTGAGAATTGCTCCTGAAGAGTCCCCAGTTTTGCTAACGGAAGCTCCTCTAAACCCCAAGGCTAACCGTGAAAAGATGACTCAGATCATGTTTGAGACTTTCAGCACCCCTGCCATGTATGTCGCAATCCAGGCTGTACTTTCCCTGTACGCTTCTGGCCGTACCACCGGTATTGTGCTTGACTCTGGTGATGGTGTGACCCACACCGTCCCCATCTATGAAGGTTACGCTCTTCCCCACGCTATACTTCGTCTGGACTTGGCTGGTCGCGATCTCACCGCCTACCTCATGAAGATCATGACTGAGCGTGGCTACTCCTTTACCACCACCGCTGAGCGTGAAATCGTTCGCGACATCAAGGAGAAGCTTTGCTATGTGCCCTAGATTTTGAAAGTGAAATGGCTCAAGCAGCTGTGTCGTCTTCTTTGGAAAAGTCCTATGAATTGCCCGATGGACAAGTAATAACAATTGGAAATGAAGATTCAGAGCACCGGAAGCATTATTCCAGCCTTCCTTCCTGGGTATGGAATCCGTTGGTATCCCACGAGGACCGTCTTCAACTCCCA